>JANHGL010021808.1:0-21576 GCA_024611195.1 Ceyx melanurus | reverse complement strand
CTTTGGGGAGGGAGGGGGGTTAAAAGAGAGCGGTCTGTTATCGGTCTGGGGGCTGCCCTGACTCCAAACCGCGACACTCCCTTAATGTTAACACACATAGTCCTTGCACCTTCCAGACTCACACTTGGTCCTTATTGAAGTCCGAAGTTTTCTCAAGAAGAATCTGCCTGCAGGCAGCCTTCTGCAACCTGACATTACAGTTCAGGGTGGCAAAGCCCATATCCTGCTTCCCAAACTATTCTTTGCAAAGTCATCAGCATCTTTACTTTGGAGGGAAAATGCCACCTTGGGCACCATTCCATTGTTTTGCTTGGTGCCATGATCTGTGTGAGTATGACACTATCACAGCAGTAGTGTAAGGGCAGCTAGAAAACCCAGCATTGCCGTGAGAACAGCAGCATCCCACAAGCTCACAGGATCACCTCCCATCCAGACGGCAGCAGGAAGAAGGTGGCAGAGGAATTTGTGATGACAGATGACACTGAACAACTGGTTGTTTTGGGAATGTTGTCTTTCCAAGCCCATGAACTGAGGCTGCACCTCCTGCAGCTTCTCGGGGCTGCAAAGCTGGGGTTCACCAGCTATAAGAAAGCAGCAGTATTTATCATAATCAGTATATGAAATAAAAGTATGACACCTGGATATATCTGCTTTCTAAGCACCAATCAGTATCATCAAAGCAAACCCATGTTTCTAGTGTGCCAGTATTTCCATATGGAGATAGACAGTATATTCCTTTTAATTAAGCCTCAGGAGAAAAGCCGGTAAGCTGAAGAATAGCACTGCTGTTTGGCTTTTAAAAATCATCACCCAGCACATTGTTCCAAGCATTATGCTCAGCCATATCTAAAGTCATAAAATCCTCAATGGAATCAGCACATATATTGTGCCTTTGGAGATAATTTCTTTTTTAGTTTCATCTCTGTGCTTTGGTTATGCTTAAATTTCAGTTTCAATAACATATTCAAATGCTTTTGCTCTATGCATTTGAATCTATCCGTGAATACCATGGCTTGACTTTGTACAATTCATTGACTTCAAACAGTAAAGAAACATTATTATATTGAAAGTAAATTAGTGTTGCTTTCCCCTAACCAATACCAGCTGGGGGTGAGGACAGAGGTGGGGATGGAGTGGGGTAGCTGCTGCCTGTAATAGTTCAGTCCACTATTTACAGAGCTCAGAGAAGACATCACTGGTACAACACACCTAGTCCATACTATATCATAATTGTTTTGGTTTGAAGATACATTAAAGATAATCAAATCCAACTGTTAACCCAGCACTACCAGGTCACCACTAAACCATGTCCCTCAGCATCACATCTACACAGCTTTGAAACTCCTCCAAGGATGGGGACTCCAGCACTACCCCGGGCAGCCTGGGACAGGCCTTGACAGCCCTTTTCAGGAGGATTTTTCCTCATGTCCAAGAGTGAGGTCTCCCCTTACAGACCTATTTTTAGAAACCTTCTGCTGCCACCACAACTACCACTATAAGAATATTCCCTTCATGTACATGCAGCACTTAACACTGACAGTTTGTCTCAGCCTGACCTGAAAACCAGCATATGAAGCTGAATATTAAGGGGAGTTGGTGTGAAAGCAGAAAAGAAAATAAGGGCTGACTCGACATGCAAAATTAATTCCATTTTGGCACAATGGCATTTCCCTTCCCCACATCAGCCATAAACTCATCAGTCAGGGTAAGATAATGCAAATTTGGAAGGAGCTCTCCACTTATGAAGGTCATGTAACAAACACATACCTGAAGAGATAAAAATACTAAGTGACTTATCTCTGCCTCATGCCTCTGATACAAGGGCTAAGGCTTAGCTATTGCCATGGTGCTCAGAGCAGCATTATGGTATTGCATTTTAAAAATGAGGTGCAGTCACAAGAAACGAGACAGCAAAAGACCCAGGGAACTACGACACATTTGACTTCCTACATTTGAACTGTCATCTCCAAAATTATGTTGCAGTTTCCATCATTTATCCAAGATAAGAATGTATTGGTTTTGCCAGAATCTCATTTCAGGTTTCTGTTGAAGCCTAGTTTAGTTTAGAGGTTTTGTTTAGGTTTTTTCTTTTCTGCATACTCCAGCCTTTCAGTCATTTAATTTCTCAGAAAGCAGCTTACATCTTTTCTGATGATGTAACAAGTCTGTGGTGGTTGTGTTTGCTGGGATAGTATAAGGGTAAGCTCCTCATTTGCCTGTGGAAATGAAAGCCCCACTGAGAATAGAGGTTAAATCCTCATGACAACCATATGGCTGTGGGAAATGAATTAGAAGTATTTGAAGAGTGGTGAAGATATTTCACAGGCAGAGTTGTCAGCTGTGGTGCTCCCATTCCGAGAGGAGTCACTGATTACGAGACAATTAAGAAGCCAATACTCAGGATTTCAGGGGAAAACAGCTGGAAAAGATGGAATTTTGTGCTCTGATTGCTAAGCTCACCAAAACTCTGTCCATTTCACTCCAGAAGTGTCTTTATTCCACAATCAAAAGCATCTGAGAGAGGCCGTGACTTAAGAACTGATGGCCACCAATCACTCCTCTGGTGAGACTGAAGCCAACAGCAAAGTTTGTCAGACATGGCTGTTGCCAAAGTCAGAAGGAAAAGGCAGTGGCAGTCAGACAGACTGGCCCACCAATGTGGATAACAGATGTGTTCTCCAAACACAGTCATAACATAACACCCTTAGTAGTTTTACTTGCTAATCCATCTTAAAAAAGGAAGGAAACTAGTCATGTGGTTGTGAGACAGGCCTGTCAGGCAGAGTGCAGCCCTGCTGACTGCCACCCCAGCATTCCCACACAGCAGATCAGGCTCCCTGATCTCATCTCTCAAGTATCTTTACAGCAGATAAAGCTGTTTCCCAGCTCCTCAGTATAAACATGATTCTACTGAACAAGTAAATTCCTGGCTCTTGCTGAAGCCAGGGCAGACATCTCCTCGGGATAGTTTCGCTTCATATTTAGAAATGACCTTCTGGGGTTCCCCCATCCAAGGAAGTCTTGCACAGAGAGGCAGAACAAGGCATCTCTTTCAGCACAGAGCTGTTACAAACAGCTTGGGGAACATAGCAGCCCAAGCTCAGGCTACAGTTCAAACCAGGCACCCTGAAGAGAAAGGAAGCCAGCAATGGGGCAGGGACTGGAACAGTGTGTGGCTGACATGAAGTGACAGAGCTGTGATCACTCACTAGCAAAGTCAGCTGGCATCCCACAGAAGAGATACACAGTGCTGAGCTGATGTTATAAAACGGGTAGAAAAGTTAAATGGAAACATGTCTGGACTAGCCTATGCTGAAGCACTAATGAGTGTTGGCTGCAGAAAAGATCACAGGACAAGCTTTTCTTCACACCATGGGATTTCACTAAAGTCGCACCACCATGCTCCTATGCTTGTACTACACTATCCTAATAAATAAAGCTCTATTCAAGGATCCTTACTCTGCATTAAACTACTGGTTTTCTTTTTGTGAAAAGATAGTGGTTTTGCTTGAACAGTGAAAAGAGATTTAGAGTACAGCTATCAGCTAATTATTTCTAGCACCCAGTATCCAGTTGTCTTCCAATTTGATGCTTCAACAAACCATAACTGGTGCTCCCTCTCATACCAAACCTGGGTGCTGTCATTGTTTATGCTACAGAATGTGGGGAAGTTTGTGCTTTACTGCTTCCCTAGATCGACAGGTTACCCAAGGGGGAAATCTTCTGTTGCCAATCACATCTCATTGTTTGAGATGTAATAATGCAGCATGTCTGTTTTCCTCATGAATTCTGCAAAGGGCACAGAATAGCCTGGGACTCACAGAAACACCTATACTGTGTCTGCAGTAGGTCATGAGGCAGTTTCATAGAGAACAGAATCTTAGAATCATAAACTGCACAAAGGAAGGTACCTTTCAATGTCATCTAGTCCAATCACCCTGGAGTAAGCAGGGACATCTACAACTAGAGCAAGTTGCTCAGAGCCCCACCAAGCCTGATGTTGAATCACTTCCCTGGGTAACCTGTTCCAGTGTTCCCCCACCCTCATAATAAAGAGCTTATTCCTAATGTCCAGTCTAAACCTACCCTTCTCTAGTTTCAGCTGTTAACATCCAAAGATTGGGCAACAAACCACTGACAGAGCACATTTTAGTTTTGCTTCTGGACTTCGTGTGGTAACAAGCCTGGGTACATCAAGGGGATGTCACAGGCAGGTTTCTATCTGCCGTGCTGCAGGTCAGGAATGCCAGCGTGGCTCCGCTGGGAGCTGATCCTGGCAGGTGGCTTCCCATGAAGTGCTGGACAGCAAGTTCACTCCAAGAGCTCTCGTTTACAACCATTCTAAGCTTTCCTTCTCTTTTTTCAAACAGCTTTTAAAGATTCTTTTTGATAGCAAGTGTTAATCATACACTGCATGAATTTCCATAGGTCTGATGAGAGCAGCTGCTCTGGGCCACAAGCCTGTTACCCATCATATGTCTGCAGAGCCCCTGCCGCCTGCTCCCCCGCACCGCGCCAAACGCCATCGCTCGGCCCGTGGCCCTGCCGTGCAATGCAGCCTGGGAAGGGCTCCCCAGCAGGAGCAATCCCTTCAGCATTTCCCACACACCGACTCAAGTCGGGGCTTGTGGAGAGGCAGAAGCCAAGAGCTGAACAGGAGCTCTGCCTTTGGGAGCTGCAGCAGGGCACCTCGGCACCAGACGCACGGCTCAGGGAAACAGACTGCTCAAGTCTGGTGTTTGCTCTCACACTCAGAAAACACTTCTTTGTGCACCAGATTGGGGAAGATTGACATCAACAGCAGAACAAGGGGGGGAGAAGGGTGAGATAGTGATCTGCACAGCTATGAGAACATACCCATGTTTCTCAGGACTCCAATTTCAAATGTCTGTGTATACTTTCATCTTGAGTATACAATTTATCTGAACTCTGTTTGTTTTGCTTCTAAGTCCAAAAACATTTATATTAGTACAAGGAGATCTGGACTTACAGCTGTCCTTCAGACCAATCTGTTCAAGCATTTCAACTAGAGCATCTCTGTGCCAAGGAAGAGCTGAGAGACCTGGGGCTGTTGTGCCTGGAGAAGAGAAGACTGAGAGGGGATCTGATCAATAGCTAATGGCAGGGGGTAAAGAGGATGGGGCCAGACTCTTTTTAGTGGAGCTCAGCAACAGAAGAAGGGGAAAAAGGCACAAACTGAAATCCAGAAGGTTCCACCTGAACATGAGGAAAAAAATATTTGCTGTGAGGGTGCCAGAGCCTGGGCCAGACTGCCCAGATTGGTTGTAGAGTCTCCTCCTCTGAAGAGATTCCAAACCTGCCTGGACAGTGTGATCCTGGGTACCCTGCTCTGGGTGACCCTGCTTGAACAGGGACTTGAACAAGATGATCTCCAAAGGTCCCTTCCAACCCCCAGCATCCTGTGACTGTGATTCTAAACGAGTCACTTCCATCCATGTGAAGAAGCACATGGTGATTTTGTGGTTCATTACTCCTCTACTATTTTCACAATCTCAGCCACTTTTATATTTCATTCAATTTAGAAACACACCAAACTCACTATAACCTTGCACAGGAATACTTTTCACTCTTTCAAATAATATAACCTTAAAAAAACTTCAACTCTGTTGGATATAGGATCCATAACTACCAGACAAACTGGGCAGATTGCAGCCATGATAAAGGATGAAGTGTTAAAACACCTTGCAGTCAGTGTCTTGGAAAATGAACCTGGCATTTGTGTAGCTGTCCAGGCAGCTGGGACAATCATCATCTCTTCTCTGCATTTAGCCTTCCTATGCAAGCTAATAACAGCCAAGGTGCTGGATAATTTTTCCTTCATTATTGCACTACTTTCCCTCTTTGGGGGTTCAATTTTCATAGCTCTTGGCATCCTGAGGCCTCTAATGGTGCTGTAAGTAAAGCTGAAGCTGCTTAGATGCTGCACGAAGGGCTCCATGGCTTGATCTGGTATGTGGATCAGACAGTGTGGTGACAGGGACATGCAACTAGATCTGTCAATTACTGATTAGGTTTCTGCTCACTTCACCTCATGCTCATTTAGAAACCACTTCAAACTTCAGCTGGAGCATGGAGGACTGATATCATCTTCCAAGGTAAAAGTAATTTGATTAATTGCTGGCAAACTTATGCAAACGTTTTGCAGAGTTCTTAGGTTCACCGTGATCTCTTGCAAGGCTGCATTATTACATTGTCACACTTTCTGTTAGAGCAATGGGTGGCTGATTGCATTTAAGAATACCACTTTACTGTGTTCATTCACCCAGATCAGATCCTATTTATTTATCTGTCCCAGCCAAAAAATACCAACATAATTAAGAACTAGATGTTCAGTTCTCAAAGAGACTTGAAAAAAACCCCACGTATGTTTCTTGAAGGACACCACCTAATTAAACTCCTGTAGAGATCTTCACATACAGTGCACCGTTTCCTCAGGGGCTTGTTTTTAGAAGCAGGTTATTAAGCTGAGGCAGAGCCTCAGCGAGGCAGCAGATGATTATTGTTTCTTCTCAGAGTTTGCCATTACCTGGACAGCATTAGGCCTGTGCTGAGCCTGCTCCTGGTCTCTGGTCTGGTCTCTGGCAGTTGCATTACATCAGATGCAGTGTTTGGTTAAGCACAAAATCCACAGGCCACTTCCCACATTCAGTGCAGTGTTGCTAAGATAAGAAGCAAGGAAGGGTAGCTTGGAGAAGGTGCTCCATAGTCTGAAAGCAGGATGCAGACAGCTGCCCTCTGAAGCTGCAGTGACCCACAGCATGGTAAGAAATGCAGTTGGCTGCTGGCCTTGTGGCAATGGGGGAATCTTTGCCTCTTAGGACCAAACCACAACCCTCACCCCATACACATGGAGAGAGAGACACATGGAGTGAGGTGTGTCAGCTTCACAAGAACTGGGTATCAGTTTGGAAAGGCACCTGTAGTGGATTCAAGTACCAAGAAGCATCACATCTTGGAAGCATTCAACAGAAGAACAGATTTTTCCCAACAAATAGCAGGCCATCCAGCAAATGGAAAGGATGAGTCATACTAACCTCCTACCCAGCATATTAAATATGTTCACACACAGACTGAGGCTCATTTATTTTATCTATTCACCCTCCAGCTGGCAAGGTCAGTCAAATGTCACTGGATGCTTAATCGGACAGAATGAGTATCTCAGAGTGCTAGAGCCAGTCTGAATGTTTTTATACAGTGCATACTCTGCTTTTTGGATGTGCTTAGGGTTCTGTTCTCCAGAAAATAATAGAACCTCCTAGCTAGTGATGGAAAGCTTCACATTACCAAGTTTTAAACGGGCATTACTGTCCCTTTCCTTGACCAATCCAAATTAATCAGCATCCAACCTAACACTAAGATGATAAATAGTCATTGTCTTGCAACTCCTTGCTCAGCAGTATTTCAATGCAACACTACCCACCCTGCCAGAGAACAGAAAAACGTTAGTTCAGCCTAATGCCTATTTCAGTACAGCCAAAAGAAGTTGCCCAGCTAAGAACATAAAAAGAGTCACCTCATGACTCCCCCAGCCACAACCACCTTTGGCTCACATACGGGTTTCTGCATTTAGTAACTTACCTAAGAAGTCTCAACTTAAAAAAAAATAACTAGAAGTAGATCTACAGCCTCACTTAGCCTTCCGAGCCCCTTCCATTCCTGCCATTAGATACTACATACAGTATGCAAATGCACATGTGCTAAGAATGCATGTAAAGTAGCATAATGTGCTGTTCAATTCCCTTCCTAGGCATCCTTGGTTGCCACAGAGCTCATGTTTCCACAGAACTAACCAACAGATCATTTCAGAATGCCCTGAAGAAAGCTCATTAAAGATGAAAATTAGGAGCAGGTAAATACAGAAGGTGACAACACTGAATTCCTTCTGCTGCTTCCCTGTTTAGGCAGCATGGCAGCAACCTCAGTGCTTCAGCAGTTCAGCCTCAGTCCTCACTTCCCTGGCCTCAAGCAAGTGATATGGAACAAGATAAAAAAATCTATGGTAACAAATTTCACTGATATCAGTAAGTTCTTTTCCCAAGGAACAAGCAATAGGAAAAGAGGAAATGGCCTCAAGTTGTTCCAGAGGAGGTTTAGGTTGGACATGGGGAAAAACTTCCTCCCCAAGGCCTGAACCAGGCTGCTCAGGGTAGTGGTGGAGTCCCCATCCCTGGAGGGGTTTCATAGCTGTGTAGATGTGGTGCTGAGGGACATGGTTTAGTGGTGACCTGGCACTGCTGGGCTAATGGTTGAGCTGGATGATTTTAAAGGCCTCTTCCAGTCAAAAGAATTCTGTGATTCTATGAAAGCACAGAACATGAACCAAGCAGGAGCTAGCTTCTTGGTTTACATGTGCCACAGGGTTTTAACAGCACCAAGCCAGATCTGAATAGCAGAAAATCCTTGCAATGGAATGTTTTTTTTTGCCAGTGCTGTCATGCCAGTGCTCTGACCAGGGAGCACTAACAGGTCCAAATGGCCAGATACATTTCTGTCAATGAGTCAGGTCCATAGTGATGAGACATCCAAATTAAACAATAAAGGCAATAAATACATTGGGGTCAAGATCACCCTGTGGCCAGGCATGGCTGAACTGAAGACCAGCAATGTACCAGTGGAGCTCAGGAAAGGAGTGAAGGCCCTGGACTGAGCTTGAATGGACTCCTGGGTCCACAGCCAGAGGAGAAGACCTAGATGATGCTGCTGAAAGCTACTGAGGACTATTATTAGTACCCTCAGGGCCCTGATAGCACTACCCTGGGCATTACTAAGATAAAAAGTAGACTGATAAGAAGAGTAAGGGTTCAGATTTCCGCAGCCACTTCACTAGTGCCAACATAAACCAATTGCACCTGTAACAACAACAACAACAACAACAAAGGCATTTCTCTGGTTGCTTTGCAGGAAATTTGCAACTGGGCTGTGGCAGTACAGCTGCCAGCACTAAGCAGCTGAAATGCAGCTCCTGGTGAAAACCAACAAGAACTTGCACTGACTGTGTTTAGAGAAAGCAACGTTTCCATATTCTCCAACTCCATTGTTTTCAGGCTTAAAATTGTGTCCTCTCAGAAAACTGCCTTGCAAGACAACCTACTCATAAAAACAACACCTAAGGTCATGGGACTCCTACACAGCTTCTCCAGCTATTTTATTTCCTTTTTTACCTTTGCAAGAATATTGTCCACTAGATACCTGCAAGCAGATTATATGAGACAAGAGAACTTGTTTGCTCCAGAGCCAGAGCTCAGATGAAGTACTGGGATGTTTCTTTCAGTTGAAAGCATTTAAGTCTAAAGTCTAATTCAGGGAGCTATCAAACTGCTTGTAAGAGTTCACCATTAGCTTGCCTAAAGCTAGTCAACTTCAACACTTTTTAGGGTAATTGCAGTCAGTGACACACTGAAGTGAAGGACTGCTGGCCACACACCCCAATGAAGCTTCTGCTGGTCCTGGTGATACAACTCGCACTGTGAACTCCAGTATCTTCTGACTTCAAACAGCAGGTTAAAGTGATGGAAAGAGGCCAGTAAGACACAAAAGCTGCTCTTCCATCATAAGCATGATGCCAAATTATTATAAATTTGCAGATGATTAATAAAGTCTGAGATCTATGACAAAGTCATAATTCTATTACATCTGACTGCATCACGGATAGGAGCAGGACAAAAACATACTGACCATTACTTTAATGCTAGAATTAGCCACAGACACACCTCCCTCCAATATCTCTGTCAACCTCAGTAACCTTTAGGAGAATTAATCTTTTTGGGGACAAAAAGTCCAGCTCAGCCCTGTGCATAGTGAATCATTGCCCACTTTGCACTTCTCTGGTACTGTTTTTTGTTTTGTTTTTATTATATTAATTATGAAGCACAATTTGGCCATTGTCGTGACCATTTTCTTTGCAGTGATGCCCTGTTTCTACTGCTGTTACACAGGTACTTCAAAGCAGCTGAGAGCAGCTTAGGGTACTTTTAGCAGGTTTACAGTTCATTTTCTTCTTTCAGGTGATGCTGATTTACAACACCCATGTGCCACACAACTCGAGCCCTTTGTTCATATCCACACAAGCATTTAATTCACTATTTCCACATAATCTGTCCCAGAAGGCTGAGGTGAAAGCAGGGTGCAAATCTGATGGTGTGCCCTGCTTGGAAAAGACCCCAGGTTCATTGAATTCCTTACATTGTCCACACCCATGTCACATGCTATAGATCCAATATCATTAATGATATTTAACCTGACTATTCCTGCAATCCATACAGTTCAGCAATAAGACTGCTGCACTTCCAGTTGACAGACATCTGGAATCTGGCTCTCAGTACACCCCTGCTGTCTATGAAACAGAAGCACTGCAGCAATAGTTTACCTTGGCTTTGAGAGCACTTCATCCCAGGTTACATACAGCTTAATGCTACAGGGCCTGCCAGAATTGCTAAGGGAATATTTCAGGGTCTACTACACCTCTTCCAAATTAAGGATGGAACAGAGAAAAACACAAACAAGCATTTACAGTTCTCAGGAGAGTCTACCTCAAGTACTGCTACTAGAGACCACAGCAGATTTTTTTTCACCTGCTTTATTAAATTTTATGATGGCTGATTTGACTTTAAACCTGTCTGATGCAACTGAGAATTTGCAGCCTTTTCTGGAGCCCTGAGGAGTCTGTAGTGCCAGCTTTAAACACTTCCCACACAGGTCATCAAATTCAAGACTCAGGGATAATGAGGCAGATCATCCTTAGGCCAGCTCAGATGGATGAAAAGGAGAGAGTAACTTTATCCAGCCTGATATTCAGAAAAGTAAACTCCCCTGTTTTTTGACCCTCGAGATCTGGGTCAGCAGAAGTCTGTTGCATTATGTCCTGAGCTAAGGACATGGACAGAGATGTGCCTGCATCCTAGCCTCCTGCCTGCAAAATACAGGTCCAGCAGGACTCCAGCTCCCTCAAGGCAGTTCAAGGAGAACCTAAGTCTACATTTTATCTTGCATTTCAAAGCAGTGACACAAGTTGAAACTGTAGAGAAAGAGGAGGCTAAGCTTTGAGGTGGTTCAGCTTTGTATGCTTTGAACCCATTCACACCGCGGAGATTGGGCAGTTTTGCTGCCTTAGCAACACTTTCAAGGGCATGAGTGCCACAGGAGCTGTCCTAAAAGTAACAACTTCACTCTCTTTGAAGGGTGTCACAATTGAGTCTTCTGACTTTAAATGAAGTGTTGTGCTTAAAATAGCCAAGACCTCTTTTGAAAGCAACTGAACCACACTTGACCTCTTCTTTTTAACACTGTCCACCTTCAGGTGTTGGCCAAGGGGACCAGCCCTTCTCTCTCCAAGTGTCAGGAAAGCAAGTAACTCCAGGGCAGCAAAAAGGATCTAAGCAGCCTCTACAAAGGTAGAAGAAATGTCCTCCATCAGACAAAATACATCTGAGACCATATACCTGAGTCCTGACATCAGTCTTCAGCTGATCATTGTGGAAGTGACAGAAGCAGTGGCTCGGCGGGATGCCCAGCCTTTGGGAGCTGATGGCCATGGTTTCAACTAACAGCTCCCTAAGGCCCTGATCCTTTGTTTTCAAACTCTTCCATTCCTTCACTTCCAGTGAGTTTGTCTCACTTTAACATGTGATACAACCCAAGCACAAGACACTCCTGGTCCTCCTAAGCATGCTAGTAAGGTCAGCTACTAACAGACAGTAAGACAACTCCATTTTCCACAGGGCTCCTCTGCCAAGGGATCCATTTCTGGGGCCTCTGAGCACCCCACAATGGAAGGCTATGGGGCTCAGATCTCAACAAAAAAAGCTGCCTTAATCTTTGGGTGCATCAGGCTTTAAAAACCCACAAGCTTGCTGCAATGGTTGCATACAGATAATGAGCAACAAGTAATGCTGCTGAGAGGGTAGAGCTGGATATAAAAAATTCCATGGTTTGTTTTGTAGGGGGTATAAATTACACAGGGGAGGATTCATTGTAGCTTCTAGAGGGTTGTGAACAGTGGTGCAGTCTAGCTGGAGGACTGTAGCTAGTGGTGTTCCCCACAGGTCAGTACTGGGTCCAGTTCCAGAAAGACAAGAAACTACTGCTGAGGTTCTGAATATGCTGAGGGGACTGGAACATCTCTGTTCTGAGGAAAGTCTGAGAGACCTGGGGCTGTTTAGCCTGGAGAAGACTGAGAAGGGATGTGATCATTTCTGATCCATAGCTAAAGATAATGAAACTGGAACCCAGAAGTTCCATCTGAACAGGAGGAAAAACTCATTTCCTGTGAAGGTGCCAGAACCTGGCCCAGACTGCCCAGAGAGGTTGTGGAGTCTCCTTCTCTGGTAAGATTCCAAACCCACCTGGATAATGCAATTCTGAGCAACCTGCTCTGGGTCACCATCCTGGAGCAGCAGGGGTTAGAAAGACAGACAGAAAGAAAGTTGCAGGAGACCTTCAAGATCACTGAGTCCAACTGTTAGCCCAGCAATGTCAGGTCACCACTAAACCATGTCCCTCAGCACCACATCTCCTTAGCTTTGAAACCCCTCCAGGGATGGGGACTCTGCCACTGTCTTGGACATCCTGGGACAGGCCTGGACAACCCCTGACGAGATTTTCCATCATGTCCGACCTAAACCTCCCCCGGTGCAACTTGAGGCCATTTCCTCTTGTCCTCGGGTGTGGAAGAAGGGACCAATGCACACTTGGCTCCAACCTCCTGTCAGGGAGTTGTCAGAGTGAGAAGGTCTCCCCTGACTCTCCTTTTCTTCAGGCTGAACAACCCCAGGTCCCTCAGCTGCTCCTCATATATCTTGTTATCTAGACCCTTCACCAGCTTTTTGCCCTTCTCTGGACCTGCTCCAGCACCTCAGTGTCTTTTTTGGAGGGAGAAGCCCAAAAGTCAACCCAGGACTCAAGATGAAACCGAATTTGACTATTCAAGGGATCAGATACAACATTGTGAGCTGCAGGCTGTGTATCCCTAACACCAAGCCCAAGAAAACCTCAGTTTTAACCTGTAAGATACAGGGAAACTTGGGAAGTTTGAGACCTGAAGTCCCTTCCCTAGTTTAACTTATTGACACAGTCAATTAATGTACATGTACGTGGCAGGTGACCTGAGATTTGGACAAGTTCAAAGCATTTATGAATTAATCTAACCCTAGACAGAAAACAGGACTTTTTTTTCTATGTGGTTTACAGGATTTAGATCTATTGACTATGATTAGGTACCCTAGTTCACCCAAGAGTTGAACTGATATATTGCCTGTAATAACTGTTGACTGCTCTCCAGGACCTCATGGGATTCACATTATTATTGGGTATCAGGTTGCAGTTTATTACACTTGTTCCTGAATTATTTTTTTTTTAAGTGATGGAAAGTTACACTGGAATAAAAAAAAAATCCCACCCAATTTAGTAAAAATATTCCAAAGCTTCATTTTATTCTGTGATAACAGTTCTGTAATGAGTACACAGGAAAGAGATTTTCCAGTTCAGTATATACTTAGCAGCAAGGAACTGATGAGTGGGGTCCCACAGTGCCCTTTTCATATTGAATATAAGTGTCGCCACCATAAGAAGCTTGTTCAAAGCTTAGAATCCCAGAGAATATGTTTTTTATGTTAATGTTATGATACATAGCTGGTGAAGGGCTTTTGAACCACAATTAATTACTGCAGAGGGAATAGTCTGGCTTTAGCAGCTGGGAACATTTCCAGGACTCCACCATTAAGCCCAGTTTATGAACAGAACTAGGTCAGACAAACCTGGTCAAACCATAAACAAAATGTGACCATGGAAATGTGCCAGGAGCCTTTCCTTGTCTCTAGACAGCCTACGGGATTATCTTACATCTTTATGAGAAAGCTACAGCTCAGCAAGGGGGCATACAAGGTGATGCACTCCAGCAGAGAGTACCAGCCCCTTTCCAGGGAACTCCTCCTGGGATCTCTGCTCAGCCTGCATTGCAGTGCAAGTAGGGCATGAGAGCCCTGACACTCCTTGAGCTGCAAAAACGTGACTTGTAATTAGTGATCTGTTAAGTAGCTCAAAGAACCAACACAGACACAAACTGAATCCCACCAGGCTCTGTAGTGATCATGTCCTAGAGGGGGGGATGCATTTAGGAACCCCTCTCTGACACTGCAGTGTTCAAGAACGAAATCTCACAGAATCCCAGCATGACAGGGGCTGGAAGGAGATCTGGAGATCCTCTTGTCCAACCCCCCTTCAGGGTGCCCAGGATCACACTGTCCAGGTGGGTTTGGAATCTCTACAGAGAAGGTGACTCCACAACCTCTCTGAGCAGCCTGGGTCAGGCTCTGGCACCCTCACAGTAAAGAATTTTTTCCTCATGTTCAAATGGAACCTCCTGGATTTCAGTTTCATCCACTGCCTCTTGTCCTGTCACTGGGCACCACTGACAAGAATCTGTCCCCATCCTCTTGACCCCCTCCCTTCAGAGATTGCTCAGATCCCCTCTCAGTCTTCTCCAGTCTAAACAGCCCCAGGTCTCTCAGCCTTTCCTCATCAGAGATGCTCCAGTCCCCTCAGCATCTCTGTAGCCTCCACTGGACTCTCTCCAGTAGTTCCTTGTCTCTCTTGAACTGGGGAGCCCAAAGCTGTACAAAATACTTGAGAGGTGGCCTCACTAGGGCAGAGCAGAGTGGGAGAAGAACCTCCTTTGACCTGCTGGCCACACTTCTTAATGCATCCAAGAGTGTTACCTGCCAGCACTCTTCTCCTTGGCCAGGCAGCCTGTTGCACAGCTACACTCAAGTACTTGCTACTCCTTTCTTAAGCTACAGTCTACTGCTGGCTCTTTTTCTGATGTTAGCATTCACAAGTGGCACTTGCCCTGCACAGCACACACAAGCATCAAGGTCAAAAAGATTTCTCATCTGAAACATAGGGAAGTACCACAAGCAGCCTTGACTACTTTGTTTTCATGTTCTTTTCATCCCTTCAGTGATTATAGTGGGTCACACTCCTCCCTGTAATATCACAAAGTGTTTTGCTTTATTAACAGACAAATGTGGAGATCCATAGCTATGTTCTGCAGCTGTGTATTTCAAGCTGCTATTTAAATCATTAAATCAGTCACCCAGGATCCACATTAAGGAATGCTGGGTTAGCTGCTTGAACAATTAAAACAAGTCACATGGGATCTTCACCAGCAAGGGAGCTCAAGGTTCTGATTTCTGTCTTGCCTTCAAACCAGAGAACATGTGTGGCAGCACAGTATCTGTGAATGCCCCTTTGCTACCTTTCTTCTCTGGAGGGAAGAACAAGAGCACATCACTACCTCCCTCTCACCAAGAATATCCATACTGCTCTGTAGACCTTCAGCTGAGGAGCTTGTTTTGTATCTCAGCAACAGGTACATCTCACTAAGAGAGCCCTGGGATCACAATCTTCCAAGACCTAAAGGTCCTTGTAGCATAGAATCCATGGTACAGTTTTGCCAGACCTAGTTGTTCTTTCACTACATCTCTTTCTTATCCTGGTTTTTTCCTTCCCTCTCACCAGATATTACAGCATTATGCACATAACATGCTATTCAAAATTAAGGGAATTGTTCTAAAAGCTTAATTTGAACCAGAGTGACCTGTCCTGTGGTCTTTCTGCAGTAAATCAATTGCAAGTGTCTGAAAAATCGAAGGTAACAACAGAGCTTCCAAATTTCCCTAATCTTTAAAGCCCTCTCAGCACACTCCAGCTTAACATGGAATTATGTGTTGAATCAAATATTGATTCTCTGTCAAGAAAGTGACAACAGCAATGAGCATTGAGACACTTCCAGGGTAATCATATTTAGTCATGATCAAAGCTCAGTCAAGTGCTGAGCATCAAACCCATGAAGCTGTCACTGGATTCCTCCTGGTGTAAAAACTGAGGCTGTAGCTGAGCCCTGACTCAGGGATACCCACATCACAACCTGGCACTGAACAAGGTTTTTTACTGTGTATGACTGATTCAAGTCTTTGCTGAAACAAAGCTGTTTCAGCTTTGGATAGCATGGGTAGAACTTAGGACTTAAAGCTATCTTTCTCCATCTGAAGATGTTTATTTTCATATTTAAAATGTAAACATTTTAAGTCTTTGCTTTAAAACTAGAACAAAGACAGTATCAACCTGAGCAAAGATACAGCACAATTCCAGAACTGAAACAACATCTTTGATTTAATGGAGACCACAGTTCTGAAAATCTCTTAAAGGTTGTAAATGGCTTTACAGTGAAAACTGATTAACAAGGAGCCACAGCTTGAGCAATTTAAGTGATGGTTTGTTTCAACATTTCAGAACATTTGAGGTTAGTGAAAATCCCTGGGGCTAGAATCAAGAGGTAGCTGTAGGATGCCTTTCCTCATATGGTGAAAACAGTTATGACCAGTTCAGTGCTCTGATGCACACTCACAGAATGGTAGGGGTTGGAAAGCACCTCCAAAGATCATCAAGTCCAACCCCCCTGCCAGAGCAGGACAAAACTAGGGCAGATCATGCAGAAATACATACAGACACATCTTGAAGTCTCCAGAGAAGGAGACTCCACAACCTCTCTGTTCCAGTGCTCTACAACCCTTACAGTAAAATTCTTTAACATGCTGAGGTGGAACTTCCCTGTACTCCAACCTGAATCCATTGCCCCTCATCCTACCACAGGGGCAAGTGAAAAGAGGTTGTCCCTGCCTTCTTGACACCCAGCCCTTATGTATTTATAGACATTAATTAGGTTTCCTAGTTAACTTCTGAGTAGAAGACCCTTGAAGTAGGATAATTTGACCTTGCAAGGGATTTGATCTGTGCTCTCACCTCCAGAAACACAGGTTGCTTTTGCCATGCCACCTGTTTTCAAGCAGATTTGGTATAGAACAGCATTTTCCCAGCTAACAACAGAAACACTGAGGAATGAACTACAGTCCAACAACCTCTTGTTGTTGCTACTCCATAATTAGTATTGTTTGAACTAGTTGGCATTTCTCCTAGAACAGATTTCACACTCTCTGAATGAGGTTAATTCATTAGTTACATTTGTTTCAAAGCCTCTTGAGCAGTCTAATCACTCTGTAATAGTAACTGACTGACCCAAATCTTCACCCAGTAAAATAACAGAATTTCATCTCAATTTGTTATCAGGATAAGCTTAACCTATTTAAGTTTTTACACCGATTAAGTATGACAAAGCCAAGTCAGGAAAATTTGATGTTACCATATCTGTATGATATGGCAATATCATACATATCCACAGGGGTCTGATTCAGCCTTTATGGCAATGTCATCATCAGAAGGTGCAAAGATGCATCTCTTAACACTCCCATTTCCTGAATTTTTCCAGACACACCCTGCGTGTTGAACAAAATGCTGCTCCTACCAACAGCAAGTACATCAACAGCCAGAGTTTAAGAGTTTAAGACTGTGAACAGTGTAACAGTCCAGGTTAAGTGAAACGTTGCCTACAGCTACCAGCTGGACTTGACTTAAAGCTTCTCTGGCATGGTCCAGGAGTCCTTATGTTCTCCATTTTCTCAGTTAATCCATTTTCTGCTACATCTGCAAATCAGCCTCTGTATTTAGCTGTCTGTGATATTTGAGTATATTTATATTAAATCCTTGCACAGATCAGGATAGGATGCTTCAACTCTTTTTTTTTTTTTTTTTTCCCTCCCCAATCAACATTTCAGCTACTGGTTTAGTAACTAAAAGCCAGTCCTACCTAATTCCCACTTCAGCAGGCAGAAAAGCATGCTCCACCATGTCAGGACAAAGCATTAGAGGAAGGTAACAGTGAGTGTTCCAATCAAATTCCATCAGAGTTCTGCATTTCCAACATCTGTACTTAAACATCAGCTTAATGAATTGTGAGCCCTGCCCATTACTTCTCTGTGGTACTTTTCTACAATCATACTTCCAATTAAGGTCAAACTGCTGCTTCTTTTTACTGGTACATTCAGGCTCAGTTCCAAAAGCAAGACTGAATTGTCCACGGGCCTTAAGTTCAAGCTGATCAACTGCATATGCTCAAAACTCTTTCCTACACTTTCTGTAGAGATAGGCCATGATGGGCAGATTGGGAATAGCATGATGGGATAAGCACAGTCACCTGACAGGAGCTAGAGCTATTTGAGATGTTGATCCAAAGCTACTTTCCAGTTATTGAATACCTTCCAGAAATGAGGTACCAAGACCAGAATGAAACCATCCCATTTGGATTTTCACAGTTATCCACCTTCCAGACCAAAGGAAAACAAATCTCAACTCGTTAATGCCCCCAGCAGCTGCCAAAGTCACTCTCTTTGCCAAGTCACATTAAAGGCTGAGGGAGCACTTCAGACTCTCTAGAACAGAGTCAAATAGCAAAGAGATATACCCAGCATCACCCTGTGCATCAGAAGCAGCATTTCAGGCTAATCTCAGCTGCAAGCACAGGAAAATACTTACTGTTACAGCCTTCTTATATGAGAAATCTATGTAAGCTGCAACAGGAGCTTATTTTTGTCTTTAATTTTACAGAGCTTACACAAAAGCTATTATGAGTGAAAAATCAGGGTAGCAACAGCTTCACAGAAGGTCTAGGGATCAGAGAATTACAAAAAGGCCTTATAGTACTGCTGGGTTTTAGTGCTGTAATTATTTGTGAGCAGTGGTTGCATTCATTTACAGTCAGCACTACTCTGTGATGCGTTTTCCACATCTTAGCCTGCCATGAATTTTTGTGCTGGAAGAACACAAAGCACAGAGCAGCAGTGCAAACAATCGGCTCTGCATCCAGCAAGGGAGATTGCATAATTCTGTGCTCTGCTGCTCATGTTGGCATTTTCTAGATACACAAGCAATGGGAAGTAATGATGCTCCAGATTAGGAGGGAGGGAAGAAAAGGGAAGAATCACAGCTTTCTCCTACTAACTTTCTACCTGTATCAGCTTATGCAGACAGTGTATGGTAAATGAAAGCAAAAATCCTCACAGGTTTCACAAGTTTGTATCATCATTAACACACTCACTAGTGGAAACAGGCACCATATTCTTCCTGCCTTTTGAATTTTTTTTTTCCACTCAACAGTTTCTGATAAGGATCAGAAAATAAAAAGAATGCTGATAAAAATTATATCGCTTTCTGTTGAGAAGGAAGAGGGAAGAAAACACAGGCATCTGTGACCATATTTTCCCTCTCCTCCTAATCTGCTCAAATGAGCAAGAAGACAACTCTTGCAGCAGACAACAGCCAGTGCTGAGAAAGCTTTAGTCCCTCAGCTTGAATTCAAGGTGTCCCTATCTTATGATCTAAACAGGAAAATGTGCAGTAAGTGATTATCTAGGGAAAAATAAGCTCCCTTTGGTAACTGTGACAATCAACTCACTTTTACTGGTTGCAGAGTAACATCTGCTGAATGTGTTTCTGGTAGAATTCACAGGCACTGACCCAGATGGGGAGGTCAGGCTTCAGAGGTCCCACGGCCCCAGCCCAGCCCCCTGTACTCATTGCTGATGTACAGTTTATTTCATATTCTTGGGAGGATGATGTCTGTTAGCTGTTAACTAGGTAGATCTTTTCTTCAAGTAACACATTCAGGAGTATCCCCAAACACAATCTCATATCACAACTTCCTTTGACACTGCTATAGCTTGGCTTTTGTTGTGAGCCACCACACCAAGAAGCTTAATGCCCCAATTTTACTGGCACTATTCAAATAGTTATTACATGTAAAGCAGAAATCAGGAGCAATGGCTTACCTCAGGCATAACAGCTCAGGCATTATGTGATAGAATTCCCTCAGAGGTGACTGATAGAACTGGCACCACAGCCATTAACTGAAGGATCTCCCTGCAGCCTTCATTCAGCTCTGTCAGGTCACCATGGCTTTACCTGGAAGGCCTGCAACAGAACATCAGTAGATAAACAAGAGAACAAATGCCTGCTCTGACACCAAGTGTAATTGCTCTTGATAGAACTTAGCATTGATTTTTATTATATCCCTGCTCTTCCTCTTCCCGCCAAGCTTAGGAAGCTTTTTTCTCCTAAACTGTTTAGGTTAAGAACTTGGTTACAGTAGCAGAAAAATCTATTTACACCCTGGAGATCACATGATATGCATAACTTCCATTGCCAGATCTTAAAACAGGAAAAAAGAATTATCAACAAAACAAAATAATCTGAATGTGTTTAGATTAGATTCATGAATTTGATAAATGCATTAAGTTTTCCAAAGACTTTATGTCTTCTGACCTTACAATGGATCACAACCAAGCAGCCAACAGTCAAGAGCAAGACTGATAAAATATTTTAAAAAGATGGGAAAACTAGATGCAGGAAACAAAGTGAACTACACCAATGAAGTAGGGTAGCTGCTTCCAAGCCATGCCAGGCCAGAGCTGTATATCCCGATAATGACATTTTGTTAAAGTTTTGGGGTTTCTTGGTATAAAAACAATATAGAAATTGTTGTAGTAATTGCTGTGGTGTATGTCAGGAGAACAGGAGGGCAGTTTTCCTGAGGCTGTCCATCACCAAGGTGCCCTTACTTTGCTTAGTTGTCTTCTGTATTGAAGTTTGGTCCACATTTTAGAGCTTTGGAGTATAAATCGCTAAAATATTCATCCCAAGAATGGATCAATAGAGGAGAATGTCTAACTTTGCTTGTGAATGACACAGTTAATAGCACTTGTTTAATTACACCAATGCTTCATTACTACATAATTTACCTAGAGTAAATGAGGTCTTTCTGACGCTTCCAGGCTTTTTGACAGAGAAGGCTGTTGTTTTCATCACTGCTGTGTCTTTGGCTGGGGCCATGACGAAGCTTTGAGAGAAACAGGAGCATTTTACATGCTCGATGACGTAGGACAAGACGCAGCAAGCTGCAGGACCTGCTCAGGTCGAGTGCCCCGCCAGCACAACACCGCTGCTAGCACCATTCCAGCTGAAAACAATTTCTGCACAAACCTCCTCAGCACATCCTCTCAGGGATTCTAGCGCCGTGAGGAGCTGGGCAGCGGCGCGGGGGGAACACGGGGCCGTGCCCGGGCGGACCGTGAGGGGCTGGGCCGCCAGGCCCGGAGGTGCTCCGGCCGGGGCCACGGCCTCACCTCGGGGGCATCTTTCTTCACTCGCCCGTGGCACAAGCGGCTTCTAAACGTCCGGGGCCACCCACAGAGTAAGCCTCAGGCTCTGGGTCTCCCACGGAGACCGCCGAAAAAAAAGTCACCCTGAAGGAAAAAAAAGGCGGTGGAGGAACTGCCTCACACCGCGCCGCGATAGAGCGCGACCCGCTCAATGACCGACCTCTTCTCTTTCTCCGGGACTCCGCTTCCCAGCGTGCCGCGGAGCGCACGCTCCGGAGAAGAAGAGGGCCGGGCGGGGGGCGTGGCGGGTGGGCGGGCCGGCGGAGAGGTGGGGGTGCACCGAGGGGGGGGGGGGGGGCGGGGGGATGCAGGGATGGGTCAGGGAAGAGGTGGAGGGGACAGGGATGGGGACACAGGGATGGAGATGAAGAGAAGGGGATGGGAGGGGATGGGATGGGATGGGATGGGATGGGAGGGGATGGGATGGGATGGGATGGGATGGGAGGGGGGG
>JANHGL010021807.1:0-22089 GCA_024611195.1 Ceyx melanurus | reverse complement strand
AACAGGGTCTAAATTAATCCTGCAGCATGCTAATTTGATCTCTGTTCTCCCATCTCTCTGCTAGCTACTGCCTCTCACCCAGCCCATCTCCTCTCTCTCTCCTATTTTTAAATCCATCTATTTCCACTGGTCTCTCTTCCCAGCTTGCAGACCTTTTCTATGAGCTTTGTTGGAGGAAGAAACCCCACGCAAAGCCAATGTTGTCTCCTGTGGGGCAATCCTACAGTCATCGAAACTCTTTAACACTCAGTGCAGGAGCCAACATGGAGATCAGAGCATTTCTGAAGGATGCAAAGAGAAGCAAAGTACCATGTACCCCATTACAGGTGGCTCAGGGTATGTGCAGTTTAAGCCATGGTTTCAGAATGATGTTTTTGGTGGTACCTGCTCTGCACTGGTTTTCTCCCTGTTCATAGGGAGACTCATAAAATGTTTTGGGTCATAAGGGACTTGAAAAATAATCTGTTTCCATATCTATGTCCCTGCCCAGACATGTGCAAAGACACCTCCCAGTAGACCAGGTTTCTCAAATCCCCATCCAACCTGGACCTGAACATTTTCAAGGGATGGGGCACCCACATTTTGCCTGGGCAACGCATTCCAGCATCTCACCACCCTCATATTGAAGACTTTCTTCCTAATAGCTACTCTAAATTGACTGTCTTTATGTTTAGAACTGTTACACCTCATCCTATTCCTGCACTCCCTGATGAAGAGTTGCTCCCCATCTTTCCTGACAGCCTCCTTTAAGTACTGAGAGGCTGCTGTAATGTCTCTGCTCTTACCTTATTCTGGATTGTCTACTCTTTTGAGTGGGAAAATCAAAGTCCAGGCTTCCTCTGGGTATCCCAATGTGCCTCAGCTGGTAGCTATATTGAGAAGAGGGACGTGCTGCCCTCCCTTGCTGTAGCTGTTAGTCACTACTCTGTGAGCTGCCAGATCTCCTGCTTCTGGGTCATGTCCATATGTCCTTGAAGGACGTGCCAGGGGTCACAGCCCAACTTATACAGCAAGCAATTCCTTTAGCAGGGGCTGGGAAGGGCTGGTTTCCTACATGGCACTAACAACTGGAAAAAATAAGGGCTGAAGCCATGAGAGGGGCTTGCAGTGATACAGTCTCCCACCCAGGTCTGTTACAAAACTGCAGCCTCACATCAAACACCAGCCAAACAGAGGGTGTTTGGCTTGCGTGGAAGTGTTGTATTTTCTTTTTTTAGCTCGATATGAACTGTATGGAGACAAAACCTTTTCTCAATTGCCAGTGATCCCTTAGCTGTGCGGTGCATGATCGAAGGTGGCAGCCTTGGTGGTGTTGGTGCAAATGCCAGTGAAACCTACCAATTGACCTGAAAAACCCCTGCAGCTCTGAGATGAAACATTTCATGTTCAAGGAATAGGCATTTTAGATGAAACACCAGGAGCAGCTCACGCTCAGATCCCCTCCTCTCCTGACTTTGCAATTGCTAGTGGTTAGGAAAATCCCTGCAGAGTAGCTCAGACCTGCTCTAACAGCCCCTTGCACTGGAATAACCAACTGAAACAACACGTTTTACCCTACATATGTATCCAGGATGGAGCAAATTAGAGCCTGTCATGATTATTACAGCCTGTCTGTGGTGATTTACCAGGCATCTGAGTGCCTATGCAGGCATCTTGCCTTTCTTAAGCACACGATGCTTCCCGCAGGGATCTGCTGAATGAAGGGGGAATTAAAGGCATATGTTATTCATTGACACAGTTCATCAACAGGCTGGCTTCCCAAGGAGCAACAGCTCAGGGGCTTGCCTTCAAGGGAGGATCTGCTTTATCATGGCATGGCAGCTTGCCTGGGGAAACCCAATGCTGCTGCACCCCTCCTCAGAGACAGCTGTGATTTATTCTGGAGCTGGATTTCTACTTCTGTGCAATGAGGTGGTGAGATGTGAGGTCGGGGAGATGATCCAGGCTGCACCAAGGAGGCAAGGAGTTGTTTTCACACCTATCTCTATCCAACACTGCATCCCAAACCCAACCTGGAAGGCAGGTCCCAGCCTCACTGGGTCTTTGTTTTCCCAAAGGAACCCCAGTGTTTTTCTCCTGGTGCCCAGAGCTCATTGCACAGCACAGCCCAAGCACTTCCCCTTAACTCTGCACAGAAGACTAATCAGATGCACATAGGGATGTTTGATCAACTCCATTTCATGCCTGGATACGTGCTTGCTACCCAGCCTGCAAAATTCTCACCAACCATGGACTGATTCCCCTGGGGAGTCTTGTTCCACCTCTAAACCCTATGGCCCTTTGCTTGCAAACACTTTATTTCCATCCCCTTGGCTCCCATCACTGTCCTATAAACGGAAAGGCTTAGACAGACATTGCTGCACATTTAGGGCTGTGTGACCATGAGATTTACTGAAGCAAACTCAGTCAGCTGATCTATCCCAGCACACTCATTAAAGGAATTATTTTCCACTGACATTCAATCTGTGCCTGCACAGAGTGGGGGAAAGAAAAAAAGAGCAAGCTAGTATGTTATGCATAGCTGGTGAACTAAGAAGCACACCAGCCAGTGTCCCAGGAGATGTACCTATATCCCTGTCTGCTAAACTCTTTATCAGGGAGGGCAGTGATAGGATGAGGGGTAAGGGTTATAAACCAAAAGAGGGTAGATTAGATATTAGGAAGAAATTTCTCACTGTGAGGGTGGTGAGACATTGGAATAGGCTGCCCAGAGAAGTTGTGGATGTCCCATCCCTGGAAGTGTTCAAGGCCAGGCTGGATGGGCTCTAAGCAACCTGCTCTAGTGAGAGGTGCCCCTGCCTATGGCAGTGGGGTTAGAGTTAGATGATCTTTAAGGTCTCTTTCAACCAAAACCATTCTGTGATTCTGCCTGCAGACTTTTCTCCTGGATAGAGGTGGATGGGCTGGGAATGCAAGGACTTATCTTAATTCCCATTCTCTTCTGTGCAGCCAGAATGACCATTGCAGAGAGAAAGCTTCTCAAAGCTGATCTGAGGATCAGTACCATGATGGAGAGAGACTCTACCCCATGCTGCATGTTTTCTAACATTTTAACAGCTTTTCACTCTTAGGAGACCAAAGGAATTGTTACAACCTGAACAGGGTTTGCATAGGATGCAACCAGCTCCGGGATGCAGCACAGCCCGTGGTGCCATCTGTAATGATGGGAAAGCATAGCACAAATCTGAGAGGCACTGGCAGAGCAGAGGTTATGCTATTGCATAGAGTTAGATGCTATTATGGGCTGGCACTTGCCAGCATGCCTGTCTCATGCTGGGGAATGGACACCAGCCCCAAAAGTTCTGGGCTTGTCTGGAGGACATAAAGAGGAGGATTGAGTGTGATGAGACACTGCCCAGGTTGCCCAGAGAGGTGGTCAATGTCCCATCTCTGATGAAGGATTAGGGTCAATCTGGAGTGAGTGCTGTAGAGCAGTGATGGAACCTTCAAGAGATGGCAGGTTTGGAGACAGGACATTAATTGAGCTATCACTTGCTGGGCACCAGGCAAAGATGGTGGTGCTGACATGCAAAACAAGGTCAGCATTGTCCTGGGATGCATGAGCTGCAAACTGTCTACCTGGAGTTCTATGTCCTAGGGAACCTTGGGCTGTTGAGCTGTGTCAAGCCTGGTGCAGAGGCCAAAACAGGGAGGACCAACAAAAGACTTTGAGAAAAATGATGTAAATCAGTACACTGTCAATCAGTAAAATGCAGTCTTTGGGGAAAGAAGAATTGAAAGGGGATTTTTATCCAGAAGAAATCCAGTGAGGATATAAAACAATCTTCAAATACACAGGAAAATGTGTCATAAAGAGGAAAGGGAAAAACATTTCTATGCCCAGGATACCTAGGAGGAGATGCTACAGGCTTAAGTCCTACCAATTAAAGTCAGACATTAGGGAAAAATTATAAGGATGAAGAGAGAGGATGCTGGAGAGGGCTTGTAGTTCCCACTGCTGGAGGTCTTAAAGCACATGGTAGATAAACATGTACCATAGCTGGGCCTGCCTCTGGCAAGGAATGTTCCTGTGGTTTTTTGAGGGCCCTATGATTCCAAGTGAAAATTATTTGTTTAGCCTAGAAAAACAAAGGATGATACATCGCTGTCTATAAAGATGTAGGGAGTCTGGGGAGGAAAGAGGGAGTAAACACTCTGGGGAGAAAAAAAAATTAAGACAACTTTGGGACAGAATGGACTAACCTGGTTGATGGCTGGGAAGAAGAAGAAGGACTGAACATCAGGAAGTCTTGTTCATGGCAGTAAGGATAATCTCTGCCTCCCAAAGTGGGGAACTGAGAAAACAACTGAGAAAACCAGACCCACTCAGGGAGGAGCTGAGCATTCT
This sequence comes from Ceyx melanurus, assembly GCA_024611195.1. NCBI lineage: Eukaryota > Metazoa > Chordata > Aves > Coraciiformes > Alcedinidae > Ceyx > Ceyx melanurus. The sequence continues at coordinate 17,741 of JANHGL010021807.1, read as the reverse complement.
CTGGGTGAGGTTACATGTCATGGTGCAACTGAGGACTTCACCCAGGTTTCCAAATTCCTGTCGAGCCCTTAATGAAGCTCAGTGAAAACATCTGATGAAAGCATGGAAGGCCCTCAGTTTTGTAGGGTTTCAACACAACTCAGCCTCGCTGTGATGGTAGAAGATGTCTCCTAGTGAGCATATCCCTCGAGCATTAAGTCAAACACATCCCAACCAGCACAAGCCATGACTGGGGCTGCAAATATCTGGCCCAGCTCAGACAGGACTATCCTGCTTCAGGTGGCTACTGTTTCCCCATTTGTTGGTGACCTCTGCTGTTTTGCTGTAAATGAGGTCCACATCTGGACTCTTTCCTTCCACCTTCAACTTTCCAAGATCTCTTTTCAGGTTCTGCACCTTATGCTGCCCTTGAGAAAACAGGACTTACCCCCAAGGCTACCCGAGGCCAACACCAGTACTGTAAATCATGCAAGGTTGGAATTATTGCTGTTGTTTGGTAAAGAGAATTAAGGTCTTGTATCACATTGTCAGCTGCTGCAGCATCAGTAAAGGCAGCTCCTACTGGACATGGGCTGCAGGACCAGGAAGTGCCCTGTGGGCAGGCAGGAGGGAGGTGCTGCCCTTGCAGGTTTGCTGCTCATGTCAAAGGGAAAAGGGAGGCAAAGGGTGAGTGACTGTACCTTAGCCAGATGAGGGAAGTGGTTATCCCATGAGTCATGGGCTACCTAGTAGTGTGGTCATCCCTGGATGTCTCCTTCTTAGTATGTGTCTGGACTTGTTGTCTGTGCACATGCAGCTAATCTGAGCTTGTAAATAGACCTGAGGCTTCCTGGGAAGGCAGAGTCTCCTCACTGTGCCTTGCTCAGCTCTGGTGACCATGAAAGAATTGACTTCACCTAGGAACCATCACTGGGACAAACTGTACGTGAATCACAGAATCATAGAATGGTTTGGATTGGAAGGGAACTTTCAAAGTCATGCAGTTCTCTGCACTGAGAAGGGACATTTTAAACTAGATCAGGTTGTTCAGAGCCCCATTCAGCCTGGTCTGGAATGTTTCCAGGGGTGGGGCACCTACCACATCTCTGGGCAACCTGGGCCAGGCTCTCACCACCCTCAGTGTAAAAAATGTCTTCTTTATATTTAGTCCAAATCTATAGTGGAAATCTAAATCTGAGGTGTCTTTCTCATGATGCCCAGTCCTTCAACCCTCATGGATGGGGCAGCTCTCCCCAGAGTTTCAGAATTTCATGTATTCTCTTTTCCAAAACGTGCATTGACTGCTGACCAGAAGTGGGGACCTCGGGGGTCTCTCAGACAAATACATCACTGCACAGCTGCTGACAATTGGGGCCAGAGAAGGGCTCTGCTTCTTAGCTGCTCTTGACGGCTGCCTTTGCTTCTCTGACTCCTCCTTGTTGCTTTCTGGGGAATGGCTGAAAATCTCCAGGCAGAGAGAGGGGTTGGAACACTCCCATGGAGGGGAGTGAGATGGAAATTCCTTCCAGGGATGAGTCATGATCCGCGTGCACAACTACGCCTGGAAAAAGCAACCACTGGCAATTGCTTCCCATCTTGCTGCAGTGCTGGGGGAGAAGGGATCACAAGTTCCTTTGGGGTCTCTTTTTTTGGGTCTTGCTTTGTTTTAATGAGGATGGACTACGTGATCTTGAAAGGCCCCTTCTGTTCCAAAACACACCATGATTGTATGCATGGCAAGACTGAGCATTCACTGGGAGGCTGCAATCCCTTCTTCTGTGCATCAGCCTTTGTCCTGACATCCCACTAAAGTGATCAGTGGTGTTTACACTCTGGGACTGGGAGAAGGAAAGAAGGAATGGTTCTCTTTGGGGCAGCTGGGCTGGTGTAAGGTTGCTCTTCCAAACAGGAGTATTCCTGCTGTGCTCAGTGCATTTCAAAGTGGCCACCCACAGGGAAACTCAGCTCCCCCAGCCCTGGATCAGGGGTAGGACTGTTGCATGGGAGTGAGCTGTCAGTGGGCCATGCAGGGAAAGCTGCTGTGTACACGCTTCCAGCCCCCATTTATAGACATTTATAGCCTAAACACAGAAGTGAGGAGCATCCACTAACCTGGTTGGGTTTTTGGTGGGTTTTTCTTGCAAAATGGTTTTCTTCAGAAAATGCTAATTGGTTGACTTGACCTTGCATGTGCATCTGTGAGCCTGGATGGTGCTTACTGGGGTTCAACAAATTTACATGAGGAACAGGTTTTATATTTTTACTGCTGCAAGATAAGTTAGGCCTAAGTTTCATTCAGGTTGGGGAGGAGCAGAAGAGCAGGGAATCAAATCCCAAACAACTGCCCAATTCCTAGCTTGTAAAGCACACACCGTAGGGTGACTTCTATTTTACCCAGACCATTTGCTGTTTATTTTTTTGGTCCCAGACCAATGCATAAGGGCTTTGCAGGACACAAAAAAAAAAAACAACCAGTGTTTTGCAGGACACAAAAAACCATTTTTCTTCCCAGCTCCTACAAAGACAGGACCCTATTTTATAGGCACAGCACCCAAATTGTTTGCTCACAGTCGCTGATGGTAAGGCACAAAGGTTCATCTGTGCTCCTGGGTCTGGGAGCATCCTCAAGACCTGGATGCAGCACTTGGTCCTATGCCATAAAATGGCATGGTCCAGTGTCATAACAGAGCAAGGTCTGGATCTGCACCCTGTGTTTCCTTATCCCCTGTAGTTGTTCTCCAACCTTCTGGGGTTTTCCCTATCAGGTCTTGCTCCCTTTCACATTTATTTTTGTGCAATTCTGCCTTGAGATACAGATAAACTCACCATCCACCTCCCCACGTGTGCTGTTAGCACTGACTGTGAGAAGCAATGGAACCATTGCATTTATTTCTTCTTCTCACAGCATTAAAATTTTCTGAAAGATCCTCCTTCACAAGAGTCTCCTGAGCAACCAACCAGTGCTTGCATTTTGGAGGGAACACCCCCTGCTTGTGCCTCTCCACCAAAGCTGAAATACTCCTGCCTGAAAAAATATTTGTCAATCAGGCAATAATGGAGATGGTTTAGTTGGAGAGGGAGCAGCATTAAACCAGCTTTGAGCGTGGGTTTTGGTTCTGTGATGAAGTTGCTGAGCATAATCCGTGCTTCACTTTGCTGAAGTGCAGGATTCATACACTGGGAGAATAATAAACTGTCCCCCAGGCTGAATCTCTGGCTGATGGCTGGAATTTGAGGAAATCCTGTGAGTTTCTAATCTTAGGCTGCTTTTCCTGGGTAGTTTATTCCTTTAAATAGAAAGGATTAAATGAGATTGACTCCTACAATCCTTCTGCTCTCGACTAGCCTGTAATCTTTCGTTGCCAGCAATGGGCATGGGCTTTGCATTGCACATCCTTTCTGCTTCTACTGTGGAGGGAAAACAAGGCTTTGATGGGTACAACTTCCTACTTCTTTGTCCCACACAACTCACCTTTGGAGGCAATTTCAGATACAATCAATGGGCTGTAGCAGCCTCCAAGCTTTGTGAAACTGGACAGGTAGAAAGAAGTTATAAATGACCCATGGGGCAGAGGTTTGATCCTTTATGAGATGTAAGAGAATCCACATGGCAGAAAACTTCTATGACCACAGTTTGTCCTGGGTTTGACTTGGTTATATTGTGTGCCCAGAGCATCCCTCACTCAAAAAATATTCCAAGAACATCTAAAACAATGTGCTACTAAGCCCATAGTAGAAGAAGAACACTCCAGAGATGCTGTTGAAAGGATGGCTATACATGGGTAAATCTGGAGGCTTCACCTCCAGGTAAGACACTTTGGTGTTCCTAATTGGACCATTAATGTAGAAAAGCATAATTAACAGAGTAATTTAAACAGGCATGAAACCCAAAGGCAGAATAGGCTCATTAAGTGGCTAGAAATCACCCTGCTGAAAAAATCCCACCAGGCCAGGTGGGCTTTCTTCCTCTGAGTAGAAGGAAAAGAAGCCTGCTGTCTGCTGCTGCATATGTCCATGCCTCTCTCAGGTTTCTCCTGGGATGGTTAAAGCCTATCTGAGATGGGGAAGGAGGATGTAGGTAGCAAATGTGGATCATGAAGGAGAAATAGAGTGATGGAGCCATTAATGCAGCTACTCCATGGCCTCAGGCCATGCACAGCCAACAGCAGAGCATTGCCCAAGACTAACAGAGCAGAAAAGCCAAATGTGATGTAAATGAATGAGATTTAGCCCTGGATGAACAATATCTCTCCAAGATGTGGCAGGGCTGGTCACACCAGGCAAAAAGAGATCCTCCAGGATGCAATTGCTTCTGGGGTGAAGCGTTGCATGGATGGGCAGTACCCAGCCCCTCCTCATCCCTGTCTTTTGCTAATATTGCCTGTCTGTCCATGTGAGAAGTGTGGCAGACAAATGGATCACAGTTGCTCAAAGACACCTCCATCACAGGATTTTTCAGGTGAAATATCTGGGATACTTTCTAGATCTGATTTGTTCAGTCTGAAAGGGAACATCTTGTTCATCTGCTCTGACTCACATGCAGAACAGGACAGAGAACATTGTCCACCACAACAATGGTGTTGTCAATGGTGGTGCCACACAATGGCAGGAGGGGTATGTTTTTCAGAATGACCAATTTCTATATAGGATAATAATTTATATTGCAGATCTTCAGGAAAGCAGTCCACCCTGTCCCTGCTGAGTGAATGCAGGTTTCTTCACGATTTTAGGATTTGCAGTGGGTGATCACCAACTCACTTGAGAGCTTGGCAGCCATGCTGTTTGCTGCAGAAACCACTTATTTTTATCCTTGTATGGAATAATCATCTCCTGATGTCTGTGCTGAAATCTGTGGTGTGTGCAGCTGAGCTCCTTACCTTTATAAGGTCTGTACTAGCACCCTTCACAGACCCCAAAACAAGATACCAAATCTGGCTTTAACCATCCTCTTCCTCACCTCTGAAAATCCTTCTTCCTAAACTCATCCCTGGACCTTATCCTCAGCCAGAAGAGCAGATCCTGGAGGGCAGGTCCCCCTGCATGTTGGCTGATGGTTGTCAATCCATTCCCATGCTGAACAGTAGCTCTGAGACCAGATTACTCTGTACATCCCTCTCTGGGAGAAGTGTCCTTACACTGCCCCAGCCTGCCCTGTCTTCCCCGCCCTGCTGATGTGTTTGCAATGCCCTGTGACGTGTCCTCAAGACAAGTGGAACATTTTCCTTGTCCCACCACCCTGTTTTGGAGTGTTTGGGAAGCCTGATGCTGCTGGAAGATTGAGATGAGTCAGCATTTGCATGTGCTGAGTCACTGCAAGAAGGTGCCAGAGAGGAGGAGGGAGATGCCCAGCCTCATTGTTGTGTGTAAATGTCCCAGGAAGATCTGCTTGAAAACAAATTCCTGTTAATGAGACCCTGTTAATTGTTTCGATCATGGACCAGAAGTGTCACCCTATGAGGAAAGGTTATTGTCTGGTCCTGCCTCCACCTGAATCCTTTCAGATACCCCAGAGCTCATCATTTGGGAGGTGAGCCACATCCTTAATCCATGACTGCCCTTGCAGACCTGTCCTGGGACATGCCAGTGGCTGCCCTTTGGTAGCTCCATCTTAGCTAGTCTGGAGAAAAATGCCATCCAACATGCCATACTGGGAGGAAGGCTGTGAAGGAATGACTGGCAAATCCATAAAGCAGATCTTTGCTGATGTCTTTTGAGTATAACTAATTCCCAGTCTCTGTGCTGATGCAGTTTGTATCATTGTTGTGGTTTTTTAGGTAAAGATGCTCCTGAGCATGTGATGGTTTTAGGTGTGGATTAGCTCAGGACTTGGCTCAAAGTGGGTTTAAGATTTAAAGGTCAGAATTGTGGCACGGGCAGGTCCTCTATGCTGGCCACCCTTGCTGACACCCCCACAGACACCTGAATGTCATTGATCCCTTAATAAACAACACAGAATGCACCAGAGGATGCTTTAAAATATGTCCCCAAGTTACTGTGTCTTGCCAAGCACTTGCTGGCTGTAGGGACCATGCTCAGAGCCAACCTGAAGGAGTCTTGGTTATTTTTATCAAGCCCTTGATTTCTTCTCTTCTTCCTTTCAGCTTCAAAAGGAGAGAGAAGAAGAAAGAAGTAAAAGAAAAAAGAAAAAGAAAAAAAAGAAAAAAGAAAAAGAGCCCCTAAAATGATGACAGGTTAGGGAGGACAGGGAGGGGGACCATTCTCTGCACAGGTATGGTGGGAGCTCATACATACCATGATAGGGCCAGATCTTCATCCAGAAGATCTTTCTCCCTTCATACTGTCTAGCAATTAACCTAATTGTTTTCTCAAATGTGGGTTCCTTTCCCTTCACCTGCTTCTCCTCCTGCAAAGCAGGCCATGGGCAAGCCACAGGCAAGCCACAGATACATGTCAGGGGTACAAACCCCAAAGAGATTTATGTTGACTTTTTCACTCTTGTCAAGGTTTAATACTCCTTTCAGGTTCCTTGTCCTGGCTAAGTTCAGTAATAAAATGACACAGTCCTGGCTTTAGATTTCCAGACTGAATGGAATGAATTTCCAGGTCAAGAAGAGCTGGAAGAACCACCCCAGGAGTTCTTGGTCTCAGGGTCTCTGCTAGGGCCAGTCTTCAACAGTAAATGAATTTTCTGTGCTTGCTCAGAGCAGAGGCCAAGCAGGGAGTGAGGCCAGAAAAACAGGGGGGCATGTTGGAGTTTCTTTTTTTCTTCACTTCACACTGAAATAAAAATATATCTCAAGCTTGTTTTGGGATTAACAAGAAAAAATTCTTCTTGATGGGAACCATCTGTGGCCGGGAGATGCCGTCTGCTCTCTGCTTTCCACCCAGCACGAGGACGCTGTTATTTGGGGTGTGTCCCTTTCCCAAATATTATTCCTCTCATCCCAGTGCTGGTCAGAGGAATCTCAACTATTTAAGGAGGTTTTTCCTCTCTGGACAGGCCCAGCAGTAAAAAGCAGCAGCAGCTCATTACCTCTATATAACATAATATTTATTTTCCTCATTACACCAGTGCAGCCCAGCACAGCTTGCTGGTGTCTGCTGGTCTCCCTAGCATAATAGTATAAGTGTCTTTGTTGTAACCTTTCCACCCCAGACGTTACCTCATGTTCAAAGTAAATAACTCGTGGTCTCTCCGACCTGTCCAGCAAACCAGAAGGGGAAATCTGCCCCAAGAAGCAGAGATGCCCTTGTTCTTCATCTGCTGTGCTGCTGAAAATGTGTGTACTCACACCAGTCCCACTGTGATGTAGAGGACTGCAGTGATTGCTGGGTTTTCTGCTAACCCCACATGAGGCTTGGGGTATTTGCCAGTGAAATGCAACCAGTTTTGGGTTGGAGAATTGGCAATGAGAGGATAAAAAGTTTTGTTTACAGCACCAGAAATGCCAGAGAGCAGGAAAATAGCCTCCTAGACCAAGCAGAGGAGGGGAATCTCAAAATGAAACCATCAGAAGAGAGGGCAGGGTGATCCCAGGGGGAAAGGAGGAGAAGCTGAATATGTTTCTCTGATCTCACCATGCTTCCAGAAGATGAGGAAGCTGCCCAGATGAGATGTCTCCTGTTGGGATTGGCTCTTGGCAGGTTGAGCAGGAAGCTGGAAGTGAGACAAGATGAACAGGTTCTCCATGCTGCTGGGGCTGCAGAAGCCTCTCAGTAGCTACTGACCTGGGATCCACCCTCTGCCAAAGAGCAAGGTGCTGAGTTGAGCTGGCTAGACATGACATGGCAACGTGCGCTCACAGCTCAAAAAGCCAATGTCACCCTGGGCTGCATCCAGAGCAGTGTGGGCAGCAGGGTGAGGGAGGGGAACCTGCCCCTCTGCTCTGTTCTGGGGAGACCCCCCTGCAGTGCTGGGTCCAGCTCTGGATCCTCAGCACAGCAGAGACAGGGAGCTGTTGGAGCAGGGCCAGAGGAGCCCCAGCAATGCTGGGAGGGCTGGAACCCCTCTGCTGGGAGGCCAGGTTGAGAGGCTTGGGGCTGTTCAGTCTGGAGAAGAGAAGGCTCCAGGGAGACTTTCTTGTGGCCTTTCAGTACTGAAATGGATCTGTCAGAAAGATGGGGACAGACCTTATGTCAGTGCCTTTAGACACCAGCCAAGGGTGATCACTTTGAACTAAAAGAGGGAGATTTAGACAAGTTAGAAGGAATACATTTTTTTTTAATGTTGAAGGTGTTAAGACCCTGGCCCAGATTTCCCAGAGATGTGGTCAATGCCCCATCCCTGGAGCCATTCCAGGTGAGGTTGGCAGGGGCTCTGAGCAACCTGCTCTAGTCACAGATGTCCCTGCTCCCTGCAGGGGTGTTGGACTAGATGACCTTGAAAGGTCCCTTCCAACCCAAACCATTCTGTGATTCTATGATTCTGTGTTTTTAAGGTGCTTATTCTCCGTCCATGCACGTGTCCTCCTGGGCAGCTGCACACATCTTGCTCACTCTTACTCTTGAGTCTCCACTTGTCCAGTTCTCATCACACAAGCTCTGAGTGCTTTCTGGCTCATCCAGGAACTGAGGGACAACTCTGTAGCTATGCTCAGACTAGTTTGGCAACATGAGGGGTGACCCCCTTCATCCATTTATCCTTTCTACATAAAATGATTAACTGGCTTTATGGTTAACACTCTTTGCAGGAGGTTGCAACACTCTGCACCAGAAGAGGGGATTGGTCTTCCTTTTCCAGTGGGGTTTTCTGAGGGGCTGTTGAAGCTTTCAACTGCATCCAACATTCAGCCAACATCAGCCCTGACACTGATCACTCCACTCTGCTTAAAATCGTCTCCATAAACCTAGGCCACACAAATGTTGGCTAGAATAGATATTGTTCTGCAAGGAGGACTCATCTTTCTTTTTACATTAAAAGACCCTAATGGGCCGAATATGCCCCCAAATGCCAATCTAACTTTAGTAGAGTGTGTTTGTGCATAGTTACTGATGCTTCTACAGCTGAACTCAGATGAACCTCACACATGCTGTATTTCGCCCATCAAAAAGCAATTTAAGATTAAATTAATATAAATCACTGGGAGAGCATCAGATAGAACCACATTATATTGCAACAGGAAGAAAATATGTTGCTTCTTTATAAGAAATGGGGGCAGGTGGATGCATGTAACACTTTTCAGACAACAAGGTTTTGAACTCTGGGGGTTTAATTTTGGCATTGTTTGTGCAAACACGCCCTATCACAGACAAATTTAGCCAGAGGTTGTGATGGATCTTTCATCCCAGCCTCCAGCTAAAGCCCCTGTTATGGGGTCACCGAACAGAGACCTTCAAAACTCATGTCTCTATCTGAGAACAGTCTGGGATGGAGATAATCAGAAAAATGATGTTCCCCTTTGCCTTGCTGAATAAAAGAGGCTTTGTTCAGGGATACAGGTAAGGTCTGTGGCAGAGCTGCTTGCAAGAGATTTTATTTCAGTTACCTGCAAAGAAGCTATGAGAAGAATGTGGAAGGTTCCTCTCAGTCTAGAGAAATGAAGAGATATCACCCAAAGGTGGCGTTTAATATTAACTGGGCCAGTGCACATCTGTGAAAGGTTTGATTGTGTGCCTATCTGTGTTTATGTATAAACATCACCTCCAAAGTCATATTAACGTGGCTTGAGCCTTGCACAGGCTGGAGCAGGTGAAAGTCCTCCTGGAGGGAGCTGTATCGATGATTGTTTTTGTCAATAGATGTCTGTGTTGGCACCAGCAATGTAAGCCACAAACCCAGACCTTCCTATGCTCAGTGATATTCTGGTGCAGAACAAAGGCATCATCAAAAAGCCTCTGATTAATGTTTCACTTGAAATGAAGGGGCGGGCAGGCAGGGAGCAGAAGGAAACAATGCAGTCCTGTTTGCACAGAGAAGCCAGAGAGCAGCTCCTGGGAGGATGCTGGGGTTTGCTTTCCAGGGTGGATGTGATGAGAGCTCCTCCAACAAAACCCACCGTGATTTTGATGCAAGGAAGTTTTGGCCTTCACACTCACCCTCTCTGATTCTTCAGGCCAGATGCTATCAGAAGCATTTTACATAAAGCTCCTTTTCACAAGGACAGGAAAATCTTGCTTCACACCATGACAGATACATTTATTTCCTTGCTGTTTCAGCCACATTTGTTTATTAAGTGGACCACATCTAGGATCTAGGAAATGGTGTTAAACAGAATTGTTTTGACTCATTAGTTCAGAGATGGCTTTACCTGTGCTCTGAAGTTCTGACAATATATCTAAACACAGTCTGGCAGTGGGTGGAGAGCTATTCTCACCTACGGCTAAATACATTTCAAAAAAGTAGTCAAGGGCTTAGAATTGTCTTGTTTGCCACCTATCATATATTCAGGACTAGATTTTCCTCCCTTAAGCTATCTTCATTCAGGGAATTGACAGATAGTGAGAAGGATGCTGGCTTAATGGCTTTATAAAAAGGAAGAAAAGAATCCTTAGTGGTGCTTATGTGTCCCCCTCCAGGAGCAAAAGGCTTCAACATGATTTTAATTCTTTTAATATATTTTGTTGTGTGGTTTGTCTGTGTTCTCCTGACTCTTGAGCACTGAGGATGGAGTAGCAGGACCAAAGACATGTCCCATTGGTACACTCATCATCTGCATGATGATGGTTTATGTGTCTAGAGGGGAGAAAATGGGATGAAAACTCCTTGGTACCAAGAAGATGCTCTTATGGGTCTTGGGAACTCCATGCACTGCATCTTAGCAATGAGTACTGCTGGCTGGGACAGCATGCTCAGTCACTTTGGTTTTATGTCCACTAGAGAAGAAAACTCCCTCCTTCAAACATCTTCACGTGGACACCAGATGTACTCTTTCTGCTAACAGTGTGTGGCTGGAGTCAACAGGCACGTGTTTTGTGAGCAAGGCCAGCTGCAGACCATAGGCAGATGGGGAGTGAGACGTCTGCTCTAACTCCCTGCCCTTCAGCTGAGCTGGAAGGGAAGCCACTAGTCAAGATATTTATTTTACTGCTCCACTAATTGAACACAACCATGAACGTCTCCAGACCTTTGGTAATGAAGGCTGATGTGTGAGGCAATATGGGATTTTGTACTAATTCATGATTTTTTTTCCCCCTAGAGCAGGCCTGTATTTATCCTAATTGGCATACTGAGAGAAGGAGATTATATATGGATTCATAACTTCCAATTGTGCACCTAATGTAGGAAAAAATGCCATTAAATGAAAGGTCCAAAGCTTAGGATACAGGACTGAGACTTGCTACCAATTTATCTGTGAGAACCCCATATAGCAATGGCTGTCCTTGCCATGTCTGCACAAGATCGTGCACCACTTCTCACCTCCATCCAGGGGGGTATGGATGGTCTGATCAGAGTCATGTTTCTCCAGCCAAGCCCTCTGAAGGGCTGTGGTGCCAGTCCAGGGGTTGTTTGCATATAACTGCTATAAGGCAACGTTCTTTAGGACTTAGGGGGCACAGGCTGCTCTTCATCCTGAGAAACCTTGATGGAGACAGAGAGCCCTCACCTTGTATCAGCATTACCCCCAGATCTCCAGATACTCTCATCTTTAGACAACCGAAGTCTTCCCCTCTTCCATCCTTGTGTTGCCTCTTTGCCCATCTGAAGACAGTCAGTGCTTCCTGCAACCCACTGTTTGGACCATTCCAGCTTTATCTTTACTCTCTTCTAAGTTTATAGAGTCACTTGCTGAGAAAGTTCATACTTTGCTTCCGAGGAGTTGATTTGGATGTGATCAAAAGCTGGTTAATCTTTGCCCAGGTATACTCCACTTGCCTGTTCAAGGTCTTGACTGCACCTGTCAGATATGAAAGAAAATACCTTGTGTGACTGTCTTGACAAGACACCTTATGTCATATTACTCATTTATTTAGGTAAAACAGTCTATATTTAAATGCCCTGCAGCAGAGAAGCACCTAGTTTGTAATAAAGACATCAAATGGAGAGACTCCTGCTTCTGTTTATCATTTTCCCTGGTAATTTCTCCTAACAGCTAAAAAAAAAAGCTTGTTTGTCTTCACAATTGACTTAGTTGTTGACTTCCAGCAGCTTGGTCTACGTGAAGATGTGCTCAGGGCTAATTTTGCACTGATGACATGCCACAGAGTATTTTATTCTGACAGTGGGGAAGGGACACAGGGCGCTGACTCCAATTTTCTCTTCCAGACGGTGCTAGGATAAAATTAGTCCTTTTTTTTTTCTTCCCTCACGACTGTTTGGGCCATTGGTATGGTCCCAGTTTCTCCCCCATGCTGAAAGACTTCAGCCGAGGTGTCTGGGCCCTAATTTACCTGCAGCAACAATCCACCCCAGTGGCTTTCCTTCTATTGAAGTACATTCATTTTATCTCATGAAAGGGTTGCAGGGCTGCTGGTTGACCTGCCACAGAGCACTTAAACACAGCTAATGTGCAAACAGGTAAAGCGTTTCCTGACTTAGTGGACAAACAATACATTAATCTCTAGTTACTGGGTAACATCAAACATTCACATATTGGCCCTCGAGGATCCCTTCAGGTCTCACAGGCCCATCACCACTCCTGCTGCAGGGATGGATGCCTTCCATGGGCTTGGGTTAGACTGAAGAGAAAAAACGAAGTGAAGGAGTGGATGAAATACAGAGGATGCAACAGCAAAACAGCTCTGCAAGTTCCACCTCTAAATGTTATTATGGTAAAATAATTGTGCCCAAGTGGATGCTCGCAATCAACACTCTCCTTGCACTTCTGAGACACAAAGGCCTCAGAAAAAGAATTAGGAAAAAGCACCTTAATGAAAATATTTGCAGCACAAACACAGGAAAGCACAGCTCTCCCTCCTGTTTGCCCTGCATTCCCTGAGTGTTTGCACGGGCAAAACAATAGAGTGTCCCTTACCACATTTCCTTCCCCTTGCCCAGGGCTGGTTGGATGCTGTGGGTGACTGGGCAGCCGTGACAGGGATTTACCTCCCGTTGGCTTCACTGCCATGCACAAGGAGGCAGACAGACAGACACACACACCCTGGTTTGCTTCCTGACAGACATCTTCTAGACGCATTTTAGCTTGCTTGTTTCGTGCTTCATTTTCTTCTTCTGCAAAAGCTTGGTGCTGCCAATCTGAGTGTTGTGGTCAACACACTGGAGAGCAGGGATGCCATCCAAAGGGACCTGGACAAATCTGAGAAGTGAGACCACACTCATGACAGACAACAAGGCCAAGTGCAACATCCTGCACAGGAGTCAGGGCAACCTCCAGTATCAACCCAGACTCGGGGATGAAGGGATGGAGAGCAGACCTAGGGAAAAGGACTTGGGGCTGCTGGGGAATGAAAAAAAAAGCTGGACATGAGCCAGCAGCATGCACTCACAGCCCAAAAGCAAATAGCATCCTGAGCTGCATCCAGAGCAGTGTGGGCAGCAGGTTGAGGGAGGAGATTCTGCCCCTCTGCTCCACTCTGGTGAGACCTCCCTGCTGTTCTGGGTCCAGCTCTGGAGTCCTCAGCACAGGAGAGACAGGGAGCTGTTGGAGCAGGGCCAGAGGAGGTCACAAAAGTGATGGGAGGTCTGGAACCCTTCTTCTGTATGGGAGGCTGAGTTGGGGTTGTTCAGCCTGGAGAAGAGAAGGCTCCGTGGAGACCTTCCTGTGGCCTTTCAGTACTTCAAGGGACCTGTCAGAAAGATGGGGACAGACTTTATGTCAGTGCCTGTTGTGGCAGGACAAGGGGTGATTGCTTTGAACTAAAAGATGGGAGATTTAGACAAATTAGAAAGAATAATTTTTTTATGTTGAGGGTGTTGAGACCCTGTTCCAGTTTACCCAGAGAGGTGGTCAATGCCCCATCCCTGGCACCATTTGAGGTGAGGTTGGAATGGGGCTCTGAGCAACCTGCTCCAGTTGCAGATGTCCCTGCTCCCTGCAGGGGAGTTGGACTAGATGAGCCTGAAATGTTCTTTGCAACGAAATCATTCTATGATTGTACCATTCTGTCAAAATGGAGATAGTATTACAGATCTCCAAGCCTTGCTCCATGCCCTCCAGCTTGTAAATGAAGCCAGATATTACATCAATTACATTGTCAATTAAATGGATGTTCCTTGCTCTTACCAAAAAAAAACAACAAACCAGTCATGGAAGAATCTACTGTGCCTTCACTAAAGCATGTCTTGTTTCCCAAACCTTCCTATGGTTACCTTCACACTCTTTAGCACAGCAGCAAATGAAAAAAAAATCAACAACACCCAAAATGCTCTGGCATATCAAGGAAGAACAAGATGTCCTGTGACACCAAAACAGATTTGCAACTGGAGCATCAGAAGGGCCCAGACGAATGCTTCTCCAGCAAAGAGTTCCCTCCTGTCAGCCTGGAAGGAAGAAAAGGGGGTTTCCACTACCTACAGAGGGGCTGAAACCCCACTTTTTCTTGGAGCAGTGTGAGGCTGTGATTAAGGACCTTTCACCTCCTTCCCTCTGTTATCACTCCTGCAAGAAACTTCATCATCTCCTTTGCTGTCCTGTCCCCCTTCCACCAAAATACCAAAGTGCTTTCTCCTCTAAGACTGCACTTCTGCATTGCCAGGTCTCCAGTCTCATATTTCCCTGCCAGAAAACAAAAATTTCCCTTCTGGACCAATTTTTCCCTTCCATAAGCATATAATGAAATGCTTTCAGGATGTGGTGTGACATCTGCCTACGCCTGAAACTTGCTCCTGGTTTAAAGCATCAGCACTGAGCCAGGTCCTAGTGGAGCAGCTTAAAAAGGGATCACACGATGATAGTGTCATAAGGGTCCAAAGGGCTTCAAAGAGGGTTTTATGGGTACATTGATTTGAAATGAATGTGGCTGGGGAGGTAAAGTAAGGAATGAGCACAGAGCACATAATAGCCAAAAGAAGGTGCTCAAAACTCAGAGCATTCAAGGCTCTAAGCATAGGATAAGGAACTCTTAAAACTGAAAACAACTTTCCCAGTCCAAAATTGCAGCTATTTTCCTAGAAGCTGTCTCAAAATTCATATGAAATTACCTTCTGTTGGCCTCTCTGTGACTTTTTTTTGACATTGCATGACCTTTAGCAACCCAAGTGCTGTTAGCATGGTGGGAAAGATGGTCTTTCTGCTCTTCATTCCTCTCTTCACAGCTGCTTGGAGGTGGCTTGAAAAGGAAACCATCCCCAGCCCAGCATCCCTGGAGGGAGCCTGTGTCAGATTCAACTGCCCAAGTTGAAGAAATATTCTGAAAATGTGCAAACTCCTATTCTTTTTGGAGGCATTTTGCTCAGCAAATGGATGCTAAGAAGCAAATCACTGGCTGATGTTAGGAGCAGCTGCAGTGTTTCTGGAACCTCATGAGTTAGAAGAATATTTTCTCCTGGTGCCAGAAGCAAATATTTTTCCCTTGATCTTAGAAATAGCTGAACTACTTTTCTTGAAATTAAAAGGAGACATCCCTAGGCAGACACCCAAGCATGTAAAATTTCCTCCCCAGTGTTTCAACTCTGGCAAAGTCACAGGGACTTATGGTCGTGACTTTAGGTGTCTTAAAATACCTGCATCTGTTCTGCAACCCCCTGCACATCCACGCTCGATCCAGAGGGAAAACACATCCCAATGCTTTGCAATGGACCTGGCAACAAGGCAGCGAATAAAAATGCTCCCATGGGATATATTTTCATCAGGATTTAAGATAATCACAGCTCTGAGGGACTTGTGATTTTGAAATGCCTGCTGTCAGCAGTACTGTAAGAAAAAGCATTTGGCAAACAATCTGCCAGAACCGCTGCCTGCAATCCTGCCTGTAACGCTGCCCGTAATGCAATCCTGTGTTTCTTCTGCTGATTACTTTGGATCTGACTTTATAGTTGGATTTTTTGCCTCCAGTATTTTCCTGCAGGTGAGGTTTTCCTTCTGTGGGTACAGCTTCTTGGGCTATTTCTATGTCTCTTAGGAAAAGAGAGTTGCTAGTGAGCTATTGGCTTTGTCTGTCTTGGTAAAGATGAGCCTGGCATCTGTCTTGCACTTGCTTGTTATTTTGACAGCACATCTCCTCCCTTTGCACTGTTTGGCCTCCAGGGCCAGCTCTAAGCATGGGCCAAAACAATGGAAAATGGCCAATTTGCAGAAAGAAAGGGATCAGTTGCTGTCAGGTGAATATTTTGCCACCTTGCATCAAGGTCAAAAAAATCACACTAAGGCTACAGTTCAGTTTTGTCCACAGTGCTGGGTAGCCTTGGATGTCCTTCTTGCCCTGATGCACTTGTGCTGTTGCAAGGTGCAGAAAACAGGTCCTGAGCATGGTGTAAACATTTCAAAACACTCATCCCTTGATGTCAGGCTGAGAGAATTGGGAATTTACAGTGTGGAGAAGAGAGTGTGGGGAGACCTTAAGACCATTCAGTACTTAAAGGGGGGATATAAGAAAGATGGCAAGGACTTTTAGCAGGGCCTAGTGTGACAGGATGAGGGGTGATGGTTTGAAACTAAAAAATATTTTAGTTTAAATTAGATTTAGATTAGATATTAAGAAGAAATTCTTAATATGTGAGAATGGTGAGAGACTGGAACAGGTTGCCCAGAGGCTGTGGATAATTCATACCTGAAAATGTTCAAGGCCAGGTTAGATGGGGCTTTGATCAACCTAAACTAGTGGAAAGCATCCATGCCTATGGCAGGGGGGTTGAAACTAGATGATCCTTAAGTTCCCTTCCAACCCAAACCAGTTGTGATTCTGTGATTCTATGATCCTTTTCCCAAACTGCTACAACTCAAGGACTCTGTGCCAGGAAGCCTGTAGCATGTAGATGAGGTTCAGATGATGTATCTATGATACAACTACATGCTTGGGAGATCAGGATCTAAAATGAGACTGAGTGCAGGTGATGAAAGTGGATGGAAAAATAAATGATAGGTGAGTTGGAAAGGGCACATTTACAGGAGAAGGAGAAATCTGGAGGCTGCAAAGCCCAAAGCTGTACCTGACCCTTTTAACCCTCCTCCATCCATCCAGGTGGAAACACCCTGCTGCATAAAATGTCCCTCCTGGCAGGCTTTGAGACACGATTGGCTTTGATATAAATACCTAAGAAACAGAAATAAGAATGATGTATTTTCCATCATGAGCAGTCTGGTCCCTGCTGCCACTCAGGGGTTTACTGGTGCCCATTTAACTGCAGTGTGTAGCATATAGGCCCATATGTAGGCTCTAACTTGAGGAGGTTTTCCACATTAGCTTTTTATTTTATCTGCACCTTGCAAGCACGCTCGTGTCTGTATGTACATGTTGCTCCCTGGAGTGGATGATTTCCAGACGTCCTGGTTCAGAAGAGGACACTGGGGTGGATGAAGGCCAAGGAGAGGTGCTGTGTGATGGAGCTGAGCATTCACTGCCGTTTCAGGGCTCAGCGTTTCCAAATCCTGTGGCATAGTGTCACACATCCCCAGCTTTCCCAGTCCCTTGGGGCTCTCAGGGATGAGATTTGTTGGGGGAGCAATGCCATTCCCTTAGCAGGGGTGCCCTCAACCTTTTCTTTTGATAGGGGACACCCCCCAACCTGCCCCCTTGGGCCACCCCACCACTGAGAGGTTTGCTCGCAACCAGGCGCATCCCCACAGGGACACCCCAAAATGAGGAGCTACAAGCCTTTGGATGCAGCCTGCCTCCTCCTCCTCCTCCTCCTCTTCTGCCTCCTCCTCCTCCTGCCGCTGACTCTGCCGCTGTCCGGGGCGGAGCCGCCTGTCCCAGCCCCCGCCCCGCTCCCGGGAGCGGGCGGCGGAGCCGAGCCGAGCCGTGCC